>JAAWVA010000031.1:14024010-14070257 GCA_015227895.2 Colaptes auratus
TAGAAGAGACCAACCCCTTCCTGGCTACAACCACCCTTCAGGTAGTTGTAGAAGCAATGAGGTCACCCTGAGCCTCCTCTTCTCCAGGCTAAACAATCTCAGGTCCCTCAGCCCTCCCTCACAGGGCTTGTGCTCAAGGCCTCTCCCCAGCCTTGTGAGACCTTCTAGCAATATTCTTTAAATAACAGCAACTTCCTAAAGATGGTTTAAGGACAGACTCCTGCAAAACACCAGGCTCCCAAGTATAATTCAGATGCATACAGAGGTAGAGGGAAGGCACTGTACTATGTGTACAGCTCTGTCCATGTACTTCTGTCAGGAGCAATGGAGGTTATACAGCAGAAAGTGGATACCATTCAATGTTCAAATGTGACGCTAAACTGCTCTCACAAAAATATTTGCTTTCTCATTGCAGAAGGATGACAGTTGTCTCATTACAGAGCTTTGGATATTTCCATGTGATCAAATAAATTATATTTTTCCTCCATTTAAAAAGACAAAGCATCAGTTCAAACAGGAAAAAGCTTATGGCTGGCTAGAGCAGAGGTATCAGATGCAATTTTGAAATTGAAGTTGCAGGTAGAATATGTCCAGAGAAGGGCCGAGGATGAGCAAAGGGCTGGAGCACCTCTCCTATGAGGACAGACTGAGGAGTTGGGGGTGTCAGTCCTGGAGAAGAGAAGGCTCCAGAGTGACCTCATGTGGCCTTCCATATCTGAAGGGGGCTACAAGAAGCTGGGGAGGGACTGTTCAGGTCTCAGGTAGTGTCGGACTAGGGGGAATGGAATGAAGCTGGAGGTGGGGGGATTCAGGCTGGAGGGGAGGAGGAAGTTCTTCCCCCTGAGAGTGGTGAAGCCCTGGATGGGTTGTGCAGGGAGGTGGTTGAGGCCCTCGTCCCTAGAGTGTTTAAGCCCAGGCTGGATGAGGCTCTGGCCAGCCTGATCTAGCGTGGGGTGTCCTGCCCATGGCAGAGGTGTTGGAACTAGATGATCCTTGTGGTCCCTTCCAACCCTGACTGCTACTATGATAGTTTGTGATAAAAAGCAGCTTTGAAGTTTTCTACAAAAGATTTGCACTTTTCTCAGCTGTTTTTTCTCAATCCCCTTCATTTTGCATGGACCCTTTCACTCAAGTCACTAGACAGAACTATCACACCCTAAGGGCTAAAATGGACACTGAAAATCAAATATTTTTCAATTGTAATAATCAAGAAAAACAGCAAAGCCAACAATGGATTTTATTCAGTCATCTATTGTGAATTTGAGCTAACTGAGGCATTCCCAGCTTACTGCAGCATCATCACACTTTCCAGGCCCCCTTCCCTATGCAGTCACATTATAACTTTTTTCTTCCCTGATCTTCTGCTTCAACATCTCCCAATGCTTCCTGTACTCCTCAGGTTGGTGTCATCTACAGATTTAAATAAGCACATTCTTGACACGCTTCTTTTTGGCAGTGAAACATTAATAGCACTCCCTGTTATAGCTTTGTCAATGTTTTTCTACCCACCTACAATAATTTCTTCTGCTGAAGTCAAAAGTGAGACATCTCTTGCCTGTCCTTTACCCACAAGACCTGTTACTGTCCAAGAGATGAACATTAATTGGTTTGACACATTTTGTTGTTCTTGCAATTTGTCTGCTATATTCCCTCATCTCCTTTATTTTTTTGGGTGCTTAGAGGCATGTTTAGTGGACTGCTTCCAGTAATTCTCCAAGAACTGAGTCAAGTGTGTAATAAATCTCACTGAGCTGCTGGAGTCTGTGTAGAACAGATACACCAGCTATTAATTAAAAATGCAGAACCTTGTTAAATACTTATTGAGTCAATTTCCACGCAAGCTAACATACCTTGGCTTCTAACCTCAGACTGTTTTCTTCTTTGACATATGGCTGTGACATGGGACAGTTGGAAAAGTCATCTTAGTCAATATTTCATTTGTGTTAAGCATAATAAAACTGTAAGACTCAAAAGCCTACCCTTCAATTGTCAGTGACAGGCTTCAGCACGCTGCAGCCAATTATTTGCTGAACTTCTTATGGATTGGTTTCATGGAGTTTGAAAATCCTGTGATTTTTTCAGTAAACCCAGGACAGTCTTTGAAAGGACACAGATAAAGATATGTGAGAGTGTGCTTGTGGTTTTCTGCCCTGCAGCAGACCAAACAGCTGTAATCACACCACGGCTTTGAACAGCCCTGTAATGAGCACGCAAGTAGCTCAGGTGGTATGTTTTGCACCAGTTGTAACACCTTCTCTTTCAGGAGGCAACACTCACCTTGCTTTATTCACAAGATCTGAGAAAGAGCTGTGCTAGAAAGATGTTGCTGTGAACTACAGCACAGCAAGTTCCACCTCAACATGCAGAAAAACTTCTTTACTGCAAGGGTCACAGAGCACTGGAACAGGCTTCCCCCAGAGAGGTTGTGGAGTCACCATTCTCTGGAGATTTTCAAGCCCTGTCTTGATGTGTTCCTGTGCAACCATACCAATTCTATGGTCCTGCTCTGGCGGGGGAGTTGGAACTCAATTATCTCTTTTGGGTCCCCTTCCACCCCTGACATCCTGTGGTCTCCAGCGGTCCCTGTCACACCTAACATCCTGTGAATTGTGTACTACACATTATTTAAAATAATCAACAACGCCCCCACCCCCCCCCCCCCAAATTCCCTCTTCTTAGAATGTAAGAAACTAAATCAGCACATCACAAGAAGAAATGGCACACTTCCTTTCTACTCTAGGACACAACCCTCAGCAGGGCACCCCAACTGCAGGCTTGACGGAGCACACTTTTACAGCAAGGCACTTCATGCCACACAAGCCAAAATGCTGCTGTAAACATCCTCATCACATCTTTAGGTGTAGGAAAAATAAATAAATAAATAAATATAAAAAATTCTGGAGAGCCATCAATTTTTAACAACACTAAGCAGCACAGCTATGTATCAACAACTGGCATTTCACTTGCTCTTCAATGCCTGCAGTGAGAGGACAAACAGACCATGCAAACATGCTTGTTCTGCTCACTTCAGTAACCTTTTCATATGTGCTAAACCCTGGCTTACTTACACCTGACCACAACTTGTCTGTTGAATTGATATGTAACATGCTTAAGTTACACAGTTTACTACAGACTTACAACAGCAAATAAAAGCAGCAAAGTAATTGTCTTCAGCGTAAAATCAAGCAAAGGAGATTATACTTCTAGCAGAAATATCCCTATTCTCAACCAATTTGTATCTTCCAGCCTAAGAGCTTTAAGAAGATGCAGATGCCTTTTCACAGCACCAGGGTTTGATGCTGTGATGGGTATATTAATACCAGGCTGCCAGAAGCAATTAGTAATTTCCTGTGGGTGCAGCCAGCCCTGCTCCTGCTTGCTTCATCTAGAACAGGAAGGAGAAAAGAAGGGAGCATCACTGCTTGCCCTGAGGAGCCACACAGAGAACAGCTTCAGTGCAGGAGCTGAAGACATGAAGGGATTGGAAATGTGTCAGAAACCTGCCTAGTCTAGCTAAGTCTGTGAAGGACTGTTGGTGCTGCCTAAGCTAGTTCAGAGAAAGGCCATAACATACACATTCTCATTTTGTTTTTAACGAAGGACTCTGCAGCAGCCCCTTAAAACAAAACAAACCCAGGACTAAACAATAAAACCCAACCAACCTACAAAACCCACACAAACCCCAACCACCAAACACACCCAACAAAACCACAAACAAAAAACCCCACCCAAACCCAAACCAGCATCATCAAAAAGCTCCCAAAGACTGACATAAAAAGCCCTAAATTTGGCAAGGAGAAGTCTACAGGCAGACATCAGGGTTGCCCCCAAATTCTTGCCATGCTCTGAAGTAAAGGCTTAGTGGCACCTTCCACTTGAGCTCCAGCTCCCACAGCTGCAGGCAGGACTCACATCTACAAACCACATCCAGCAGTGGATGACAAAACAGCTCAGACAGTACCCTGTGGGTAGCAGATATGACAGGAATGGAATAGGTGGTATCTGGGTCTTCCCTAGGGTAGAAGAAACTCAGGCCCATCAATCATGCATCTCAGAGAGGCAAGTCCTCCTCCAGTGATTCTAGGCGCTTCCCTACCCTTGGAGAGAAGCTTTTTGTTGTGGATTGTTCTGGATTGAGAGGGGTCACATGTGTGTGTGCAGCCCATATTTTATTGAGAACTGATCCTATCTTCATTCATTATGAAGATCCTGAACTCATTTTAATATTTCAATTAAGCATCTGGAATTTAGCAGGAGGAACTCCAAGTCCAGAGTCCTTATCCACTAGGTACAGGAGAATACGGTGGAGATTCATTTCAAGGCTGCACACCAGAGGGCTGGAGGTATTTGCAGGCAGTAAGCTGGTTTTTTATGGCTCATACTCAAGGTACTCAGTAGGAAGGGGAGAAACTAGGTTATACCCCCTGCTTGGTTTACACATTGTACATTTTGCAGCCACTACACAAAACACAGAAATAACCCCAGGAGAAAAGCCCTGAAGGCGGGACTCAGTCCCCTGACATTTGACTATGGAGCAGCTCATGAAGGTGACATGAGTCCCACCACATTCCCATTTGCTTCCCAGTTGTTTGAGGTGCATGAAGCAGAACAGAGGGAAAGAATTACATTGCATCCCTCACCTATTTTTAAAGGCAAACAAACCAACCAAAACAAAACCACCACAGGAAAAACTGCCTCTTGCTTTTTATTGCAGTCTGCTGAATGTTTCGTCTCTGAAGTACCATTTGTCCAAGGGAAAAAAAACCACACACCACCACAAACCCACTAAATAGACATATTCATTTCATGCCTGCAAATACTAAACAGGTATTTCCTGGGAATTGTTTCACTAAGTGCCACAGATCAGCCTCATCTGTTCCCTGCTGTGGGCTACTGCTCTGGAGCAATGCAGAAAATCTCATGTACTTGGAGATCAGGAGATGTCTCTTCCCCAGGTGATCAGTTTGTAAACCCAAGGATTGACAGGTTTGTACTTAATATTAGCAAGAGTACATGATGACTTCACAGTCAATAAATTCTACTCTACTCAGTTCTGCATTAAAAACAATTCTTCATGTCATTTTCAGATTACTAAGGATAAATTATACCTTTATTGCTAGAAAGAAGGCTAACAAAACAAGCCTGGTATTGTTGCTACACCACGGAAGGGTTCCCCTCCTCCTTGAGTGCATTTACTAAGTTGTCCCTCAGATGAGACTAGAGATATTAATGACTTAAGAGTTCTGAAAGATCTAAATGGTTTGCAGATAAAGGGGTTATATCCTTACTGATGTGCTCACACACGCTACTTCATGCCTGATGGAAGCTGATGGCCCAACTCCTGTCCTGAGAAATCGTCACATCTCTCTCAGCCTGGTGCCTGCTGCTGGAATGTTGTGGCGCAATGAGGTTATGCAGAAGTAAACTGGGATGTGTTAGAGTTAAATGCAGCGCTCAGAAAACACAAAAGAACTGGAATGTTAATGAGCCAGAGAGCACAGATAGAATGCAAAATTAATTTGTAGTCAAGTGAAGCCTGAAATTTGCTATTGGATTCTGCTACTTGTTGACTGCGGTTTGTGCTAGGTTCTGAGGCCTGCTTGCTCTTTTCCTCACTCTACTGGGAATTAATGCTAAAGGACAAACAAAACTGAAGTACACAAGTCACAAATAACCGAGGAGGAGGAGGCTTTAAAGTTGTTGTTTCTTGCCCAGCTGAGGTTGATTATTCTCTCATCCTTGGTAATAACAACATACATAAAGATAAGAATAGAGCCCTTTAAATCAAAAAGAAAGCACAGGGTAGATATGATGAACAACAAAGAAGCTCCAGGCACACCAACACATTTGGACCTGCCTGCAGTTTCTCAGAAAATTAATTTTGGGGGCATTTTTTGAAGTGCAGTGTAGATAGCAATGCCAGACATACCCAGCACATACATCATGCTCCTGCTACGTCATGCTTTACTTCTCCAAGCACAGCATGCCACAGTAGCTGTCTCATCTCTGCAGGGGCACAACTGGACTACTTCTTCATGCTAATTTGTTTACCCTTTCATAGCAGTACCAGCATCTTACCTGTTATCAGCAACAGTTCTGCATTTTCACCCTGGGCTCATTCCACAAACACAAGTTAACATGCACCAGCTACTGCAGGACCCAGCTCCTGGTAGCATCACTCAGTATCTTACACTACTGTCACGCTGTTCTGCAGCCAGATAGATGCAGCACCTCTCTAGCACCCTGAATGCATGGGAGTAAGCCTTCTCCTCATGGAAATGATCTGAAGATCCTGAATGTGATGAAGTGTTGCCCTCAAGCCTCATTACTGCACAGGTCCTGAAGGTTATTCTCTGCTTTCCCTGGTGAGCTGCATGGCACATCTTTGCAGGTTGCTTATACAACAGCTAGCTGATATGCAAATCAAGCACTGCTTGCTGCCTGTGGTTTAGCTGCCCCATGCCCTTGTTGCAGCCCTACCACCTCTGCCAGGTTCTACCAGGTATGCAGATCTGCATCTTTCATCTTGTGACTACGTCTCCAAGAAGACAGCCTTCACCTTGGGTCTTACCCACCACTGAACGTTCTGTGATGTCCTTGCTGAACTTGTGCAGTCAGACTGTCTGAAGTTTCCTAACCTGGTAACCTTTGCTTTTCATCTCCATTCTCAATTATTTCAATTCACAGTGTAAATGTTTGCTGTCAAATATGGGTCACATTTAAATTAATGGAATCCCCAAAGGAAAACACAGCCATTACTTCTTAGGGGTTGTTCATGCTGAGTGGTACTTGATAACATAACTCATTCCCAGCACTTATTCCTACTGATTAGCAATGACAGGAAGACAAATCAACAGGAAAAGCTGGGAAGTGATTTCAGTGTGGAGCGCTAAGCTGGCATTCAGACTGGTTCCATAGTAACTTAGGAAAACTTGGGAATGTGTAATCCTCACAGAATGTATTTGTTGTGTAAACTAAGGGTCATTAACTGTGGAAGCAATAAGAAGTTGGAACTGTGGGCTTGAGAAAGAAGAAGAGCAAACTGGTTCATGCTCATGCACAGAGGAGTTCAGCTAAAGACCACAGGGAGGAAGAAGATGGATGCCCCAAATGACCACCAGGAGACCCCCACAGTACAAAATGAGCACATGTGCAGGAGACTTACATGTGTAATGAACTCCATGTACTGATATGAACACTCCAATGACTGCTCAGAGAAGTGATGATGGTGTCTGGGGTGTAAGCAGACATCTTCTGAATTGTGCTGACTTCGGCACACTGAGGTGGAGCAATCCCCTATACGTCCTGTGCCAAAATAAAGAGATGCTGCTTCCTGACACATCACTAGGCTTAGAGGACTTCTTTGTTGTATTCAGTCACAATTTCTGGTGATCCAGATAGGATGACTCTTTTGAGCCTCAACAAATACTGGGGGTTGCAGACCAAGACTGGCCAGCACCGAGAATCCTCATTAAGGATCCCAATCCCGGTACCAAAGAGCCTGAGTGAAGACCATGGGGCTGTGAGCATAAGGCATCCCTTTGGGGTTTGGATACCTGCCCATCAGGTGCAGTGAAAGCTGTGCAGGGTTGGGTTAATTCCCAGGTAAGAAGGGTCAGTGTCCCCAGTTGGTTTTGGAATGTGTTGGATTTACCTGAGTACTGGTCATTGCTGGAGTCTTTGTTGATTCTTCTTGTCCTGCTTTGCTGTTGTGCTAAGACTGTACCTTTCCATGATGCATTCCTCCATATTTTAATATACCTTTCCAAGAACAAACATCAGAAATTTGTTGGCCACAACTTCTTTCAGCTAAACATTTTAAGTAATGCATATTGCTCTTGGAACAGAAAAGAAATAATGGGAAACTTGAGTCCTGCATTGGGCCTCCTTTATCTGTGAACTTTCACTACACTTCCATGTTTGAAAACACTAAATAATAATGATAAAAGTGATCATTTTTATAGCTGTTTTCAGCTATAAACTTTGAGGTACTCTTTAGTACACTTGTCTAACTACAGCAAATAATTTCCCCCTGTGGACTGGTGTGGAATGCTAAACGCAAGTGCAGTCCATTAAAAGGGAAATGAGGAGAAAGTTTGTGTTGTGGCTAGTGCCTGTGACAGAGCAATAATTCTTCAGTATTATTTCCAGCTCTGCCACTGATTCAGAGTGACCCTGGGCAAGTCACTAAGGCCAAGAGAATAGAGTTAAGTTCTTACATTTGATTTCACCATGAATAAGAAGTTTGATTCTCATAACTGCCAACTACCTGGAAATTCTCTTTGAGGAACAACTTTGCTCTAATCTCTTGTTCCAGCAGTTGACCCATCTGAAATTCAGTCTTCATGGAAATTGAACTGGTTTAACATGAATCCATTTTAAATGGATCTCATTAAATTTCTTATAATTCTTAACTGCATACATGCTTAAACCAGCTAAACTCTCCCTTGAGAAGCAGTTAGCCTTATTTGGTAAAGTATGTGTTTTATTAAACAAAACTCAGCAATCTGAGAGTTTCTGAACTAGGAGCTGCCATTATTTTATGACGTGTCAGACCCAGCTTTTCACTCAGGCGCCTTTTTGTCATGCATCTACATTCTACAATCACTGTGTGTCCAATTTAAGATGTGATTTCCCTTTTGTATTACTCAGCCTTGTTCAAGACTGGCACTGCAGATGCTTTTTCCTGGCCTCTGCAATCACAGTCCTCTGCCACTGATACTCATCTAAACAATTTTCTTATGCTCCTCTTCCTGGCCCCTCTGGCTCCTTCTTTCCCATCCCTGTGAGCTCCAGCACTCCTGGCTTCACTGTCAAGACTTTCAACTACCTTAAGATCAACTTTGACCATTCAGTGACTGCTCAGATGTCTACTCCCAGTTCAAAGTAGATGATCTTCCCTTATAAATGTCTTTGGGGGAAAATTAATCAAGCCATCACACTCAGAAAAGATTCTAACTGCAAGAACAGCCTGCAAAGACCTCATTTGATTAATTTCCTACCTGTCATGAGAATAGCAAAGACCTGTCAACAATTTATGGATTATAGATCAAAATATGAGCTGTTTTTTCAATAAATGGAGAACCAAACCAACCCATGTGCTAACAGAAGCGACACTGCTGCCAACCTGTTCTATCGATCGCTACTGACACTCAACAGACTATCAATGGCATCTCATTGAGCTTCCCTCTGCCTGCCCTGTAAGAATGCCTCACGTGTTTAACACATTTCAAAGGTAATCATCATTACTGAGTGCATACATTTTAGAATCAATTATCCACAAGAGAACCTCCTGATTTTTTCATATTTTAACCAGCACAGTGAAATACTGTCTGCAGCAGAACGACTTCATCTGGCTCCTTGCAACGTACTGCAGGTGGGAGAAAGAGCTCTCACGCTGCACATAGTGAGCATCACCACAGTCTCTGATTTGAGAAAGAAATAACCAACATGAATCTGAACAGATGCCCTTTCAGTCAGACCTTTCCACTGCTCTCAAGTCATACATGTAACAAAGGAATCTGCTAATTCACATGGCGCTCTCCCCACTAAAAATCAATGGTGTTTACTTCTTCAATTCTGAGGTCAACCGAGCCTTCCAAGATATTTTATTTCTTCACTCTGAACTCCTGAGTCAATTTGTCAAATAGAAGAATAGAAAATAAACAATACAAGAATACATCAATCATTGCCCTTTTTGACTCTAAGAGCAGTATGTCATGCTGAACAGTTGTGCAAACAGGCGAAAGAAATTTTGCTTAAAGCTACAAGCAGCAAAGAAATGCCTTGTTTTAGTTTTAAGGGATTGAATGTCAAACTACTCAGCAAAAGGGTCAAGAGGGAATTTCAGATATAAAATGGGATGAACAGAAGACAGAAGCTGATGGTCAGCAAGGTATGGGCACCACACAACAGAAGCAGCCCTGGCAAGGTCAGATGGGAGAACGAAAGAGGCTGGAGATAAAAAGAACTGAAATACCGAACAGAATTCTGTGCCACAAACCCAACCGCCTCCTTAAGCTTTAATTTGCTCATTGAGCAGTTTCACAACGGGATGCAAAGTAGCATATAAATTATTGAACACCTTTGTGAACAAAAAAAAGATCAAAAATACACCCATCTGTTCAGCTTTCTACAGAAAAAGCACGTGCTTAGAACATTGCAGCAGCCTGTTGGCATTAGAACTTCACCAGCAAGAGAAGCATTGCTCCATCAGCAAGTTTGCTGATGACACCAAGCTGTGTGGTGCAGCAGACACGCTGGAGGGAAGGGATGCCATCCAGAGGGACCTTGACAGGCTGGAGAGGTGGGCACAAGCCAACCTCAGGAGCTTCAACAAGACCAAGGGCAGGGTCCTGCATCTGGGTCGAGGCAATCCAGGCACAAATCCAGGCTGGGCAGGGACTGGCTGGGAGCAGCCCAGAGGAAAGAGACTTGGGGTGCTGGTGGACGAGAAGCTCAACAGGAGCTCTCAGTGTGCACTTGCAGCCCGGAAGCAATCAGATCCTGGGCTGCATCAGGAGAAGTGTGGCCAGCAGGGCAAGGGAGGGGATTCTCCCCCTCTACTCAGCTCTGGTGAGACCCCACCTGGAGTACTGCCTCCAGTTCTGGAGCCCCTATCACAAGAGGGCTCTGGAGGTGCTGGAAGGCGTCCAGAGAAGGGCCACGAGGATGAGAGGGCTGGAGCACCTCTCCTATGAGACAGACTGAAGGAGTTGGGGCTGTTCAGTCTGGAGAAGAGAAGGCTCCCAGGTGACCTCATTGTGGCCTTCCAGTATCTGAAGGGGGCCTACAAGAAGGCTGGGGAGGGACTTTTCAGACTATCAGGGAGTGCTAGGACTAGGGGGAATGGAATGAAGCTGGAGGTGGGAAGATTCAGGCTGGACATGAGGAGGAAGTTCTTCACCGTGAGGGTGGTGAAGGCCTGGAATGGGTTGTCGAGGGAAGTGGTTGGGGCCCCGTCCCTTGAGGTGTTTAAGCCCAGGCTGGATGAGGCTCTGTCCAGCCTGATCTAGGGTAGAGTGTCCCTGCCCATGGCAGGGGGGTTGGAACTAGCTGATCCTTGTGGTCCCTTCCAACCCTAACTGAAACTATGAAACTATACTGCTTAGTAAGATCACAGAGCAGTTCAGTCTCTGCAACACATACACATAAGAGCTTAAAAAAAAAAATAATCACAACTACCACTATATATTTTATATCATTCTCAAAAAGGAGTGAACTCTTTCCATGCAATTCAAACCCTTTCCATCGTGATGGTTTGGCGGAGAAGCTCCAAATGTTTTTTTAATGGCCAACACGACAAAAGGGTAATCTTGGGTCTTGGTATGTTACTACTGTGTTATACCCCATGGTAATTACTCTTCATTTGCATTTTTCAATGTGTTGCAGGTTGCTCAGGTAAGGATCAGGTGGCATCAAGTTTACAGACTACAAATGGCACCATGAGAATCTAAGAGCATATGGGGAGGACTGAGCCTTGACTCCTCCCCTAGCACTCATTCTTTTTTTGAGCCTTTCCAGTGATCTGCAGGAAGCTAGGACTGTCAAAGAGAGTAACTAAAAGTAATTCCCCAGACACAGATTTATTGGAGGCTTTAGTCAGATTTATCATGTTATTGAGAGCATTCAAATGTAAATCTGTGCTTAGAACAAGCTACTGCGGTGGTCACCGTGGTTAAGCTAAACTTTGGTTTTAGTCACCAAGTTGTTTAAGATTCCAAGCATGTCCATGAGGGCTAGAGTAATCAGGTGAAGTTTGGCCACACCAGAACAAGAGGACACAGTCTCAAGCTGTGCCAGGGGAGGGTTAGGCTGGATGTTAGGAAGAAATTCTTCACAGGAAGAGAGATAGGCCATTGGAATGGGCTGCAGGTGGTGGAATCACCATCAATGGAAGTGTTTAAAGAAGAGACTGGATGGGGTGCTTGGTGCCATGGTTTAGTTGATTAGATGGTGTTGGGTGATAGGTTGGACTCAGTGATCTTGAAGGGCTTTTCCAACCTAGTTAATTCTACTCTATCACATCACCTAGCCATATATCTTCTATTACTTTGCCTTCCCCCCTCCCCTTTTTTTTTTTTTTAATTACCCAAATTACTGTTAGTAGGGGTGAAAAGTCAATCCATCAGGAGATGGAGCTCAAGACTAATATGCCACATGTGTACATAATTCTGATTTCTTTCAGTTAATTTCTTCCTGCAGGTTAACAATGCAGACACAACTGAGCAAGGACATGGTTCTCCCTAAGGTAAAGGACCTGCACTGCAGGGCTAATAAACTGAAGTCTGTTAATTTTGGTTAATTCTAGTTCTAAAGTCTGTCTGCTGCTCTTGGTCCCTTAATCTCTTTATAAACTTTATCTACAGGCTTCAGTTCTACTCACATGGCCTTAAGTCTACATCCAGAAATCCTAACCAGATTAACAGCTCTGTGCAGAACAGAGCCAGACCTAACTCCAGAATCTTTGATGAATTATTTGATTCTCCCTGTCTGGCATGATATTAAAGAAAGAAAAGTAATGTCCAGTGGTTTGCCCCTACTACATCAGCCCAGTGTCATCCCAGACTGACCAGTCACCTCATTACACGACCCCGCAGCAGGTGCACAAACTGCACATGGACACACAGCTGACATTTATAAGCACTGCATGAAATTCTCAGTGGAAAGCCCAAGGGACCAGCCCATATTATCTGCTATGGTTTGGAACGAATCTAGTTCATTTTTAAGCAAGCAGTGGGTCATGCTGCATGGTAGATTAGCTTTTTCCCTTCTCATCTGGGTAGCACCTGGTTAATGAACAATTCAAATACACTGGGGATATGCTAAATCACTGAGAGGGAAGCACAGAGTTAGTAGTCCTCCAATTTCTTTAGAAAAATTTTTATTAAGGTGAGAAAATGGTAATTACCCTTACAGCACAGAATCAGCAGCATCTGTGCCTGAGCAGCTGTGAAGAAATAGTCAGTCTAAAAGTGGTTGGACTTAAACAGCCAAGACAAAACCTAGTGCAGGGATCTTTGTCGTTCAGACCTGATTACAAAAGAGATTACAAAAGCAAACCTACATGAGAGCATTTCAGTTGTAACAGCATGTCCCTGGAGGGGTTCAAGAGGGGATTGGATGTGGCACTTGGTGCCATGGTCCAGTCATGAGGTCCGTGGTGACAGGTTGGACTTGATGATCTTTGAGGTCTCTTCCAACCTTGGTGATTCTGTGATGTCTTATGCAACAACTTCCAGACAGCCTTTTCCCTCTGCACTAATTCCAAAGTCAGGCTGATTCAAAACACTACCACTATGAGATATATTGGGGTTGTGTGGTTGGTGGGGGGGTGGGGTGTTTGGTTGGGCTTTTTGTTTTGTTTCTGTTGTGCTTGGAGTCTTTGTTCGTTTTTCTTAAGTAAGCTGAATTTTGGTACTTAGACTGGAATTCATCTGCTTTCACCCTACAAAGAGAAGCATCTAGTTTCTCTCTAATGTCATGGTAGAGGGGTAGGTCAACTTCTGCTGCTTTAGGACAGAACAAGTCACCTTCTGTAGATGCTTCTGCTCACTGACTAGACAGAAAATCCTAGAAAATCATCTGTAGCTAGATGCAGAACATTTATACCGCTAGCACTAAGCCATATAAATTGCAACCTTTAACATCTGACACTGAGAATTGGGAAGTTTATGGACTATTAGTTCTAGCAACAGATGTTAAAGCCTTAACTGTTACTAAACTCAAGCTTGCCTCCCTTCCCCCCCTTTTTTCCCCCCCAACCTGGAGAGATAAAGCACTTCCCCCATTTGTGTAGATATCCAGATGGCTGGAAATATCCTCAAAGGCCATCCAAATTGACTGCTGCGTGTGGTTCATAATGGAGAGCAGTCACTTTAAGCATTTGTGGCTAATTTTGAATGCCCTGAAACACCATCATATTCTCATTTAATGAACCCCTCTCCTATAGCTGCCAGTTTGTGGTGTCTCCCTTTGGCAAGTGAGGAGAAAACGAACCATCTCCCTTGAAGGCAAAGGTCATAAAGGAAAGCTTTGGTCACCATTTCAAAGAGAGCAGACAATTTTGAAGCTTTCATCAGTGCCACCCATGACTAATCCTGCTGATTCTCAAGGCTTAGTCATTCAAGAATAAATAATAAGTAATTGTATTTCCTGGCCAAATTAAAATAAATACATAAATGTTTAAGGCTACAGCCACTGGTAACCTGCTGGTGACACCACCACAAGAATAGATTTTATTGTACTTTGAAGTCACTTCAATTCCATTCAGTTTGCATCACTGGACCATACACCAGGCACAGAGATATTTTGCCTTTTTATCAAATATCTATCAATAGATATTGGTTGGTGGGGGGGTGGGGGGTGTGAGCCAGCTATTTGGAGTCAACCCTCATTCCTCCTCAGCTTTCATCACTCCCACTATCACTTCCAAAGTCACAGTGACATTTTCTCCTGACTTTCTCCCAACTGGCTGTGACCACTTTGTGTGCTTTGCAAACTGGATCATAGTTGAACTGGTACCAAAAGAATAATTCAACACAATCATGAAGCAAGAAGACAACATCAAAAAGCTTCCATATTAAGAGGTCCAAAAAGCCCTGTGGAAAAACTCTATACCAGGGCTCAATTCAACAGCAATTAGCAACAAGCACTATTGGAACATGACAGACAGATGCTTTCCTGGCTCAGCAGACCAAGTGGACATGCTCAGTGCCCTGCCAGGCACTACCATACACAGAGGAGCAGTTTAAGGTAACCATGCTACTCATCTCCTAACAATTGCCACAAGACTCCACAGGTGCTTTCCAGTTTTTACTGCACCTCTGACAAAAGAACAGTCCTCAGCAACATCCATTTTCCCAGGCTTTAACAAAGTATTTCTAACTGAATAGCCTGGCTCTTCCAAAGCAGTCCCTATATCACAGGGGTTCACCAGCACAGCAACCTCTTTGAAAGCAAGAGAAAGCAGCCACAAGCCCAGCTTAATCTCCTCATTTGATGGCATTTTCATACCCTTCCCATTAAGCAGAGCAGCTGGTATGCACTAATGAACACAGGCCCACTGCTCCCAATATTAAATTCCTCCTTTGCTCATTCCAAGTCACATTTTAACCTAATTTGACACTCCCAGCAGCAGCTTCATGGAAATGTTTGGTTGGTGACAACATTAAGAGTTGGGCTACATCAAACTACACTGAGAAAGGGGAGAGAAGCACACAAGAGCCACAATATCATTCCAGATTAGGAAGAAAAAAAACCCCAAAGACCCCCATGGTTCAGTTCAAGTAGATACTTTTCTAGCTTCTCACCACCTCCACTCACAGTCCTGCCTCATACCTGTTTGTCACACCCTTCTGGAAGGGGTCTCCCTGTATTTTTTTTCCCCCCCACAAAATGACTGCAGGATGCTGCTGTGTTTGCCTTCTTATAGCCCAAACCTCACGCGCCAACCTAAGGTGAGAATCAGGGAACTGCACAGCACAATGCAACGCCACCAAGAGGAAAGGCCACTGAGACAGGGACAGAAATTCCAGATCTCCTTGGCCAAAAAAGAAAGCACAGACACACTTAGAGAGTTTCAACAAGCAGCTTGATGGCAGGTCCTAGTTAGAACAACATATATAGTTTCATAGTTTCAGTTAGGGTTGGAAGGGACCACAAGGATCAGCTAGTTCCAACCCCCCTGCCATGGGCAGGGACACCCCACACTAGATCAGGCTGGCCAGAGCCTCATCCAGCCTGGGCTTAAACACCTCCAGGGACGGGGCCTCAACCACCTCCCTGGATAACCCATTCCAGGGCTTCACCACCCTCATGGGGAAGAACTTCCTCCTCACCTCCAGCCTGAATCTCCCCACCTCCAGCTTCATTCCATTCCCCCTAGTCCTATCACTACCTGATAGCCTGGAAAGTCCCTCCCCAGCCTTCTTGTAGGTCCCCTTCATATACTGGAAGGCCACAATGAGGTCACCTCGGAGCCTTCTCTTCTCCAGACTGAACAGCCCCAACTCCTTCAGTCTGTCCTCACAGGAGAGGTGCTCCAGCCCTCTGCTCATCCTCGTGGCCTTCCTCTGGACACCTTCCAGCACCTCCAGATCCCTCTTGTAAGAGGGGCTCCAGAACTGGAGGCAGTACTCCAGGTGGGGTCTCACCAGAGCTGAGTAGAGGGGGAGAATCACCTCCCTTGACCTGCTGGCCACACTTCTCCCTGCTGCAGCCCAGGATCTGATTGGCTTTCTGGGCTGCAAGTGCACATTGAGAGCTCCTGTTGAGCTTCTCCTCCACCAGCATCCCCAAGTCTCTCTCCTCTGGGCTGCTCCCCAGCCAGTCCCTGCCCAGCCTGGATTTGTGCCTGGGATTGCCTCGACCCAGCTGCAGGACCCTGCACTTGGTCTTGTTGAAGCTCATGAGGTTGGCCTGTGCCCACCTCTCCAGCCTGTCCAGGTCCCTCTGGATGGCATCCCTTCCCTCCAGCCTGTCTGCTGCACCACACAGCTTGGTGTCATCAGCAAACTTGCTGAGGGTGCACTCAATGCCACTGTCCATGGCACCCACAAAGATGTTGAACAAGCCTGGTCCCAGGACTGATCCCTGAGGGACTCTGCTTGTCCCTGGCCTCCACTGGGACATGGACCTGTTGATAGCCGCTCTTTGAGTGCGGCCAGTTCTTTATCCATCTAGTGGTCCATCCATCAAACCCGTGTGTCACCAGCTTGGAGACCAGGATGTGGTGTGGGACAGTGTCAAAGGCTTTGCTCAGGTCCAGATAAACAACATCAGTTGCTCGCCCCTTTTAGCTTTTAGAAAACTGAGATCTTAACTCAGAGAGAGATTTCATGGAATAGACCAGTGCAGACATAGAAATGGATTGCAGTGCAAAGTTTCATCCCACAACCAAAGCAATCAACAAGGGGATCACAGTCTTGGGAGATGCTAAAGTAAAAACCAAAAACCACTACTTGCAACAGGTACTTAATGACCTTCAAAGAGAACAAAATGTGCAACATTACACTGACCAATAGACATAAGATTGAAAGGAGTGAAATCACTTTGATGAATCTAGACTTTAGGAAGGAAAAAGCGCATCTCCCTTTAATTCACTTCCTCCTGCTTTGGCTATTCATATCAAGAATAATGAATTCTCACTCTCTTCCTTAGAGGCTCTATCAATACCATTGCAGGCAAACCCAATTAGCATTTAAAGGCTGCAACCTGCTTGAATTGCTTTGAGATTCCTTTGAGCTCCTCTCCCAGGCAGACAATATACTGAAACTGATTTAGCCCACTCGTTTTGAAATATTGCTGCTATTTTGCCCTTAATATATCACAAACAAAAATGTGTCTCCACTCTGATGGAGGGCCACAACTGATTTTTGCATACAGTTGAATAAGTGAGAGCAGATGATAAACAAGCAATACCCTAGCTAATGGTTTCAAACAGCCCATTTATTTTGCATAAACAAATTACTAGTGGAAAAAATTCCCCCCAGACCCATTCGCTTTCTGCTTGGTGCAGAGTGGTGAAATCTGAAATCATCCCAAAGTTACACTGTGCTAGGAGCACTGAAATTGCTTTCAAAATACTCAAAGCTGCTCTCTTGTTTTTTTGGGGGGAGGGGGATGATGGATGCTGGCATCGCTGTAGATGATGTGCTTGTTCCCACAACTGTATTTTCAGTCATAGAATCAATAAGGATGGAAAAGACTTCAGAGATCATCAAGTCCAACCTGTCACCCAACACCTCATGACTACTAAACCATGGCACCAAGTGCCACGTTCAATCCCCTCTTGAACACCTCCAGGGATGGGGACTCCACCACCTCCCTGGGCAGCACATTCCAATGGCTAACAACTCTCTCTGGGAACAACTTTCTTCTCACCTCAAGCCTAAACTTCCCCTGGCACAGCTTGCGACTGTGTCCTTTTGTTCTGGTGCTGCTTGCCTTGGAGAAGAGACTGAGTCACTCCTGGCTACAACCTCCCTTCAGGTGGATGTAGAGAGCAATAAGGTCTGTCCTGAGCCTCCTCTTCTCCAGGCTAAACAACCCCAGGTCCCTCAGCCTCTCCTTGTAGAGCTTGTGCTTGAGGCCTCTCCCCAGCCTTGTTGCCCTTCTCTGGACACATTCAAGAGTCTCAATGTCCTTCTTAAACTGAGGGTCCCAGAACTAGACACAGGACTCAAGTTGTGGCCTAACCAGTACTGAGTACAGGGGCACAATGACTTCCCTGCTCCTACTGGCCACACTATTCTTGATGCAAGCTAGGATGCCATTAGCCTTCTTGGCCACCTGGGCACACTGCTGGCTCATGTTCAGCCAGTTGTCAATCAGTACCCTCAGGTCCCTTTCTGCCTGGCTGTTCTCCAGGCACTCTGTCCCCAGCCTGTAGCACTGCAGGGGGTTGTTGTGGCCGAAGTGCAGCACCTGGCACTTGGACTTGTTGAATGCCATCCTGTTGGACTCTGCCCATGTCTCAAAGGCTGGTAAAACCCCAGTCTCAGTGCCATCCTTGGGAAATGACTGCCATTGCTTAATTATGCAATGTGTGATTAAAGTCTCTTCCCCCATCAGTTTTCCCTTTCTAGTTTCCATCAGTGTTTCTTTTTCCTCAGGCTTCAAAAATAAAACACAAATTCCCATCCTGCTTTTTTTTTTTCTTTTGATCAGTACTTTGACTAGTTTTACTGTTTTCTTCCTATTCATCACTCCCTAAGTAGTCCAAGGCTTTTCAATCTGTTTGCATAGGAGAACATTTTCTCCATACCTCCCCCACCATTCTCATCACCTCTCTCAACCATTCTATTTCCCCAAGGTGTCTTTCTCATGCTGCAATCAGAATAAACCAGAGAATACCCCAGGTGAGGACACAACATCAGCTTTTCTCCATTAATAAAAGTCACAGCCACAGTGCTGTCAGTATTTTTCTCCCTCTCATTCTTCTATGTTTGGAATATTTGTTGTTGTTTTTTTTCTTTGGCAGCTGTTGCACAATACATAGAAACCAGAATTTATCTGTCCACATTGATGCCAAGGTCTATTTTTGATTGGGGCATGTCAAGTTAGAGCATAAAATTCGTGTCTAAATTTAGATCTAAATACCTACACCCGAGTTAGCTGCCTGAGCTTCTCTGGGACCTGAAGAGAAATAGGCAGTTCAGAGGTAGAAACTCACACATCCATTCTACAAACATCCCACATGTGTAGCTCCATCAACCAATTAACTGAGATATTCACAATTATGCTGACAAACCCCAGTAGTTATCAAAGCAGCATGTGAAAGACAAAAAATTGCAATACCCATTTTAGGGGACTTCCCAGGCTTGAATGCAGTGTTTTGCAAGGTGGTCATTACCAAACAGAAGGAAGAGGATTAACAGATTGGGTCAACGCTGGTTATTTTGATGACCATGTTTCCAAATCAAAGTTGTTGCATTCAAATTACCACAGCTTCATCACTTTTTTTTGGATGAGTTGTTCACATTGTTTCTTTCCTTAGGGGGAAATACCCCTTCCATTTCAGTTTGACAGTATCCAGCTTGAATGAAGATTTGAATTCACTGCTAGTTTGAGTCAGTAACACTTTCTGAGTGCAGGAAGGCAGACAGGTAGGACACTCAAAGTGCAAACTGAGGAGATCAAGAGTTTCTCTGAGATTATGTCATTTAAGAGTATTTCTTCTTCACTTCTTTACAATTTTGATGCCTCCTATGTAGTTCTAAAGACATGGAGTTGGGGATGGAAGCGGAGAAAGAAGAGAGAAAAGAGAGCAAGAACATAGAGCCGAGTTTAAAAAAGCCTTTCCAAGCAGCAGTAATTGTGCTGGTGCAGCACATAGAAGAGGATGTGATTTCTATTCCTCAAGACCAGTGTGCTTTCTGTAAATGAATTAACTCAGAAAAGTCCTAAAAAGAAGTTGACATTTAATGTAAAACTGCAGGACCATTGCCACCCTTTGGTGCAAATGATGGAAGGTGAAGGAATAATTCACTTCACAGTGGAAATGAAGGCAGCTGTGCTCAGGAGCTTCCCTGAGTTTTCATTTTGCTTGTTTGTTTTCCAACGAAGTACTATTGATTGCCAGTCAGGTGGTACAAGAGGGCTGTACAAACAGGTTCTGCAAACACAACCACATCTTGACTCACCTCCTGCCCTCTCCCTCCGCTTCCACAAAGCGGAAAATGATTCTCCTGCTTGATGCTTTGAAGAATAGGAAACTTAAGCCAGCAACTTCTGTTTGCTTTCCAAGTCTTTTATCTTAAATGCAGGCCCTTCAAAAAATACCTTGAGCTGGTTTTAAAAACTGCAGAAAGATTTCTAGCAGCTCTTGCTGTATAATCAGACATCAAAGTTTGATGTGGAATATGGGTTTGTAATAAAATTGCATCCTTTCTTATTTGCATTTCAAATAAACCATTAATATCTTACAAAAGGCCTGAGAAGCAAGATAAAACGTCCTCTACACTTTGATATGTTGGCTGTTGCTCACCCCTGTGGCTTCACCTTTTTTCTGCTACTAGAGTTACTACAACTTCACACCACTTTGGGGTTTTCAGATTTAACCTTATGCCATCACCAGTATCTGAAGCCAGATAATCTGCTCTGACATGGGCTGCTGAACACCACAAAAACCTATGATGGAGATGGCTTATGGTTTCAAAGGCTTTCAAAATGGACTTCAAGCTTATTTTTTTCCCCCTCTTTATCCTCATTTAGAGTCTGCAGACTACCTTGCAGCCCCATTGCATATCAGGCAGCATCTGCTGCTGGACTCCACATCTGCCCAGTCTTTGAAAACAAATTTAAACAGAAAGATTTAAAAACCCATAAATCTCATAAATGACAAAAATTATTATCCTGTATGGCTTCAGCCAATGTTGTATATAATTGAGGAGCATCCCCAGGAAGCAGAAGACAGGTCAGCACAGTGGTGCCTGCTCCCGCTGTCACCACATGCTGCCTAAAACAGAAGCAAGCTTCTATTAGCAGGGTCCCAAAGCAGCAGCTCTAAGTTCACAGCACTCATCTCCCCCTGATAACACACAGTGCATCAAGGAGGGGAGAGGAAAAATAACACATCCTGACTCAGAAAAAGGTTCATAATCAGTTTATTTCCTGACTTGTTTAATAAAAAAATATCAAAAAGGAAGGGCATTTGTGGGGTGAAAAGTCTGCTTGTTCTGCAACCTGCCTTTGATACAGTGAGAGGTCACTTCTGTCTTGTGCGCAGCATGAACAGAGTCTTGAAGGAGGGATTAATATTTTAGAGACACTAATAGAAAGATGCTTGCAGTGCACTAGGAAAACAAACAAGAGGCGATGAGCAACCTCACCCCTGTTTCTCAGATGAACCACCTCTGCTCTCCCCATTAAACAACCACAACTCCCCTCTTCCTACAGCAAACAGAGATGGCTACCAACATCAATGCATCACCTGTGGGCACATCGCTGTCCAAAGCCTGCATTCTCAGAAATGAATCAGCCATAATGAGGATGTGAACTGTGGAGAGCTTTGGTGCACGGGGTGTGAGGTTAAAACAAAGACTTTACAAGACAAAACCCACCAGAGCCACTGACAGAGCATCATCTGCGGATAGATGTTAAAGGTCAAGTTGAAACAGCATTTCTTCACTTCTAACTGGATCTTTTCCATCATGTACACCTCCTCAAAAAATATGCATCAGAGCTGATCTTTCTCCTGCCTGGTCTTGGTTCCAAAAGACAATACTCCAGAAAGGTTAATAAAGGATCATTTTGCCAGTTTCAAGTGATTGCAACACAAAGGCTTTGAAAAATCAAACCAAACACAACACACCACCACAAACCCACCAAAAAACCTGTACTTTTCTGCACACTGATAAATCTAAGCCTGACATTTTCTGTGTAGTTTCTACTTGCTGTTTGTTTAGAGTGCTGGTGACATGCTCTGCACTGTCACGGATGAGAAGTAATCCCTGCCCTAGACAAGGAGAGTGATGTCCAGAGGGACCTGGACAGGCTGGAGAGGTGGGCACAAGCCAACCTCATGAGCTTCAACAAGACCACATGCAGGGTCCTGCAGCTGGGTCGAGGCAACCCCAGGCACAAATCCAGGCTGGGCAGGGACTGGCTGGAGAGCAGCCCTGAGAAGAGAGACTTGGGGGTGCTGGTGGACGAGAAGCTCAACAGGAGCTCTCAGTGTGCACTTGCAGCCCGGAAAGCCAATCAGATCCTGGGCTGCAGCAAGAGAAGTGTGGCCAGCAGGTCAAGGGAGGGGATTCCCCTCCTCTACCAGCTCTGGTGAGACCCCACCTGGAGTACTGCCTCCAGTTCTGGAGCCCCTATTACAAGAGGGATCTGGAGGTGCTGGAAGGTGTCCAGAAAAGGGCCACAAGGATGAGCAGAGGGCTGGAGCACCTCTCCTATGAGGACAGACTGAAGGAGTTGGGGCTGTTCAGTCTCCGAGGTGACCTCATTGTGGCCTTCCAGTATCTGAAGGGGGCCTACAGGAAGGCTGGGGAGGGACTTCTCAGGATCTCAGGTAGGGATAGGACTAGGGAGAATGGAGTGAAGCTGGAGATGGGGAGATTCAGGCTGGATGTGATGAGAAAGTTCTTCACCATGAGAGTGGTGAAGCCCTGGAATGGGTTGTCCAGGGAGGTGGTTGAGGCCCCATCCCTGGAGGTGTTTAATCCCAGGCTGGATGAGGCTGTGGCCAGCCTGATCTAGTGTGAGGTGTCCCTGCCCATGGCAGGGGGGTTGGAACTAGATGATCCTTGTGGTCCCTTCCAACCCTGACTGATTCTACTACTATTACATACAGGCTTAAACTCAGGTAGTCCCCACTGAATTAGAACAGATTACTCCTGTGTCTGAAGTAACATTTATATTATAGGGGAACAGGCATTCAGAGCTTGAATGTGGACAAGAAAACCCCAAACCACCAAAGAGGAAAAAGCCTGTGGAAAAGGCAGAGGACAGAGTGGAAGAGGGAAAACAAGGAAGATCTTCTCCCCACAGAAATTCCCCCAAGAACATGATTCTGCATCACCGTTCAGTTACTCTGCAGCACAATTAGGCACAAACCTTGATGTTAGTAAGACTGTTCACATGGAGATCGTTTCCCCAGCTGACTTCAGCTATTTTAAGCAAAACATACAGAAAAAATTAGGGTTGGGAAGGATGTTTCATTTAAAAGAAGATAAAAATTTAAGTGAGCAGTTCCATATTGCTGGCTTTGGATATAACTTAATTCCTGATCCCTCTAGTTGTGGAAAGAATGAATTGGAAATTATTATCCTGGCCTGTACAAATAGTCCCACGTGAGACACAGCTCACAAGTCAAGTACAGGATTAGGCCATAATATGTTGTGTTTGGAAACCACCTTTTTCTTTGCATTAGGAAGCTGCTGTATTTCCTTCTCTCACATGAAGCTCCCAGCACTAAAACTCATTAAACCTCATCTCTGGGGGTGATACAGGACAGCTATATGGTTTTCTGCACACCAAACCCCCTCAAAATACTCACAGATTACATAAACCACTCTGAGGTCACAAGGCCTTCGCTGGATCAAAATTATTTTCCATAGCATCTTGAATAAAAGGTTTGCATTTGCTTTGGGGATTTGCCTCTTTATCAACTCAGGTACAAGCTGTACCTACAGGAAAATTCAGAGTGCTTCTCTGTCATCGTATTTCCAGACGAAATATGATAATGTGTCTGCTCTCCAGTTCCAATGTCTTTTGTATCTATGTGATGCCATTAATTCCTAATCAGGCATTTTTAAGTCTCTCAATCAGGGGGATTCAGAAATTGCTATGAAAAATAAAATGGTCCTAAGGTGTTTCCTTTATCCCAAATATTGAAAGTAAAAAGAGATTCACAACTGTGCATAATACAATCACCTACCTTGATGTATCCCCCTGCCCCCTCCCCCCCAGTTAAGACAACTTAAAAACTAAACTCAATTGAAAGAAAACAGACCAGTACCTCAAAATACCATAACCACTTTTTTACCCAACTTCTTGTGGAAAAATGATATTAAACAGACTTTTAAGAGCAGTTTTATTGAGCAAATTCCTACATTTTTCTTTCCACTGCACACAACTACTGTAGGCAACATAATGCCCTTCAGCTCTGCTACACAGGCATAAAAGGCCTCGCAGAGGGGCTGCCGTGCCTTAAGCAGCGCGCAGGGAGACTGTTTGAACCGCAGCTCCATCTGAACCCGGGCAGAAGGCTATAATGGCCACTGCTGTCAACACAAAGCGATGTTGCTACATTCAGGCAAAGGCAAAAAAATGAAAATCAATATGATTATAAATGATATGTTTGCTTGGAATTTGCAGCCACTGAGAGAGATGTCTAGGGAGCCAGACATCCATTTGTTTGTAGCTCAGGCCCTCGCACAACAAGGGCCATACTAATAAAACACATGAGCGTGTCAATACTTGAATGAGCAGTTACTAAAAAGGCTATAAGTGCAACAATTCTAATCCAATTATAACAGAAGGGAAAAAAAAGTCACTAAAATGCATATCAAAAGCTGAGGTATTAGTCTAAAACTTCTTTCCATCCCCCAGTGACAGATGAACGTGATACCGTCCTTAGCATCTACCGAGGGATGCATTTTTTGCTATCATTTAATAGTCTAGTTATATAAAATCAATACTCCCACACATGCTGTCATTCTTCTTATTTCCCATTCAGGGTTCTGGAAGCAAAGAATCCCCACATGTAATTATGAATCCATTTAAAACAAAATATTGAACCATGTCTTCAAACCTTCTTCATACTATATTGCAGTTTCAAGGTAATTACTTCTCAAACATTCACAGCTTAAGTTACTTTCCTTATGAAAAAGGTTTAGGAGTACTTCAGAAGTGCAGAAGAGAATGAAAATGTGTTGAACACCACTATATGTATCGACATGGTCATTTGCTTATGTCTTCAATAACAGCCAAGACACCTACTTATGGAATCATAGAATGGCTTGGGCCAGAAGGGTCCTCCAAAGGTCATCCAGTCCAACCTCCCCACATTCAGCAGGGACATCCTCAACTAGATCAGGCTGTCCAGGGCCTTGTCGAGCCTCACCTTGAATATCTCCAGGGAAGGGGCCTCGAACACCTCCCTGGACAACCTGTTCCAGTGTTCCACCACCCTCATAGTAATGAGCTTGTTCCTAACATCCAATCTAAATTTGCTCTTCACAGTAGAAGCCATTGCTCCTTGTCCTGTCCCTGCAAACCTTTGCAAACAGTCTCTCTCCATCCTTACTGGAAGGCTGCTATTAGGTCTCCCCAGAGCCTCCTCTTCTCCAGGTTGAGCAACCCTAGCTCCCTCAGCCTGTCCTCATATAGGTGTTCCAACCCCCTGACCATTTTCCATGTCCTTCCTGTATTGAGGGCTCCGGACCCGTACACAGTACTCCAGGTGAGGTCTCACCAGAGCAAAGTGGCAGAATCACCTCTCACTTGCCAAAGCAGAATTAATAACCTTGCCTTTTTAGTAGCAAAAAAGCTTGTCCAGCCAAGTACCTGATAGTACTTCCTGAGCCAGCCCTGTAAGCAGAATTATGATTAACAGCATAGTGACTCTAGAAGTAAAAAAAGAGATTAGGCATGAGCTGAACATACACCTCCTAGATTGTGAAGTTCAAGAAGTGTGTAGCTGTGGCACTTCAGGGTACAATTCCATGGTCATGGTAGTTGGGTTACAGTTGGACTCAATGATCTCAAAGGTCCTTTCAAACCATGATCATTCTGTGATTATATGCTGGGGGATTAAGCAGTAAGATTCCAGCTCTGGTAACGGTGCACAACTCCAAGCACCAGCTACATGCCAAAACATTCAACCGAGCTGGGACTGAGGTACCTCTAGGGCTTCATGGCAGTAAAAGCCTAGGCACTCCACCAGCAAAAGAGTTGGACTTCCAGGGACTGAAACTCACCCAGGGATGTTCTCAGGATTACCCTCCCACACACTGATTCCATCAAAATTGTATTTAGATGCTATATTTTCAGCTAGGCTTAAGAGAAACTCTGAGTGTGCTGTAAGAAGCAACAAAGAAATTAATAACTGGGCAGAGCTGTGTGTCACACACAGACAGGAGGCTGCATCCATACCCATCTGCTGAAAGAAATGAGAAGATTTAGAAAGCAATGAAAAACTTTAGCACCCAATACCCTGCTCATCCACTGAATCCATCACTTTCGAGAAACAATACACAGAAAACATCATGTGACAAAGCTGTGAGGGAATTCCAGTCAGGGCAATGAGGAGGGAATGCTGAATCATTTCGGGAGCAGCCAAGTGAATTCTGGAACACCACTTTCTGCACAGACTCATAGATTGTTTGGTCACTCTCTCATAGGACTGGAACAATTTGTATTTAAGTATTTTCAGAGTAAGCATTCAGTAGAGAACAACTATAATATTTAGCTTAAAATATATATATAGGAAGGATTTATCATGTCAGGTTAAAAAGAAATGAGTACACATGCGTGTACATATATAGCCCCAGGGAGTTCTGGGTAGAGGAAAACACAGTTCAGATCAGTATCATATTAGCCACACTGATACTGACAGGGTTCCTATCAAATGTCTTTTCTGCAGGACTGGAGAGGGACAGATTTCTGAGGACAAATGTCTGCATGAGAGTAAATCTTAGCCCAAGACTGTTTGCCCTACAGCTTTTCCACACTGCCATCTTCCACGAGCTCACAGTTCAAGCAGTTTCCAGGACAAGAGTGGCAGCTTTGTGTTTAACAGTCTGGATGTGCTTTTCTTGCACAAATTTCGTAATCCTTTTTTAAACCATTGCAAATGTTTAGCATCCACAGACTGCAGAAAGAGGAAGAGGAGGACCGTTAGAGAACCAAAGCACACCAACGAGCTTTCTTTGTCTAAAGTTGGTTTGCCTGTCAAAAAAAAACCAACCCTAAAGCCCTCTAATGTATTTTTAAGGCATTCAGAGTCACACAGAATCATTTTGATATGACTTTTAAAGGATAAGAAGAATATATAAAAGGGTTTCTAATAATTAATTACAGCTATTTGACTCACTGGGTAGTTCCACAGATCACATATCCTCCCTTACTCCCCCTCCAGTTCTGAGGTATATTCCAGTCCTCTGCTGGCATATCAGACATAGATACAAGGCAAAGCTATTTCATCCCTAAGTTCTTCTCCCCTCCTAAGTGATCACTATCCACTCCTGGCCATTTCTTTTACAATCTCCTCTACTGGAACATCAGTCTCATCCTCTCAGATGTCCCCCATGAACAAGGGTGATGGTGGGCAGACCTCTTGACTCATTGAAGGCAATACAAGTTTCTCCCACTCTTCTGAACATTTCAGAGGTGACACTTGGCACAAAAGACACAACCAAACCAAGGGATGATCCTCACTGTCCATCTGTGAAGTGGGGAACATCATGATGATGACTTTCCCACTGATGGTTATAATTTAAAACCCTGGCTATTAAGTGCTCTCATGTTACAATGATATTTCACCACAGAAAGGACATTATGTTTACAGAAGAGCAGAACACAATTATCCTGAGCACCAATTAACTTCTTTCATGAGCTCAATTAAAATAAATGGGGGGGGGGGGGGGGGGGGGGGGTGGGTGTGTGAGGGAAGTCTTGTCATCTATGCTGCATTAAAAACATTAGGGAAATTGGTTCAGTCTGAACAGGGAGAGATCCATTTGCTTATTCCTTGCTGTCAGGGAGTATAGAGGACACCACAATGCCCACAGACAAGTTGCAGCAGCTCTCTCCTGAATGACCACTTGCTCTGTGTGTTTGGATAAAGCAGTGAACATGAGCTGTGCTCTCACTCCAGCTTCATACATGCACAAGGAATGAAGAACGACAACAAACCACTTACTCTGAGGTAAAACTGGAGGTGGTCCTCAAATGAGTAGCTTGGTTTGGGTACATCAGTAGCTCTGAGGGCTTAAGTGCAAAATTCCATAGCAACCATGGAGCATTATCAAAAAACATCAGACAACTGGGTTTGACCTTTCTACAGCTGTTTCCATAAAGAATCTTACCCAAGACAACATTTCATGTTTGGTTTAGGTGGGGATGTTTTGTTATCACACAATTTAACCTTTCTTCTATTTCTGGACTTCCAGTGGCCTAGAGGAGTCCTTTGGTTGCTTCAGGAGATGTAATGATAGAGATTTCTCTGATGACCTTACTGTGAAGCCACGTTGCTTTGTGGAGGAGAGCTTGCTTTGTGAGTGTGTAAAGCCAAACATTTTCCCTGGCAAGACTGCAGCTCCCTATAAAAAAAATGGTGATTTTCTTTAAAAACCACTTTATCACATTAGTAAACTTAAATTGGAGCTGTCACATTTCTTCAGAGCATCCTGAGGAATCTGTCAGCGGTGTGACCAAGTGCATAAATTGTGGCATTTCATTTCACAGTAATCAAAACCTAGATGGATGAATGATCTGAAACTGCTAGGTGGGTGCTGCTGCCTGGAAGAGTTGAGCTGTTTGGTTTAATATCAGACAAATGGTCTCCCAGCTGCCCTTACATGACATAATGGTGATGTGCAGCCCACAGTCAGATTTACAGTCTGATAGAACACCTTTAGCTCTGTGAGACCACCAGGCAGCATGCTGCCCATTCAAATTTCTAGTTCTACAAGGCAGTCTTCAGCCAAACACTTCTCCCAACAGACAGTTCTTATCCAACTCAAGGGTTTGCATCAGCCATCAAGAAGAAGATGGCTAGATGGCTGGTTTGGACACTGAGAGCTTGGTCCTGCCACTACCCCATGCTTCCTGTATTTACTTCTAGAGTAGAATGAGTAGCAAAGCACACTCAGCAAGATGCACCCAAATCTAACACACACCTGCTGCAATCATGAACAGCTTGGTGACTCACTTTGGCAGCAGAAGTGCCTTTGAGTGCACCAGCTTGCCCATCAGAATTATAGGTGCATGTGACCACAAAGGATTTGCAAAAAGAACAGAAAGGGGAAAGGCAAGCTGCCAAACACTATCAACAAGATTTAAGTGTATTTGTTCTTCTCACAGACAATTGTCACAAGGAAATCAATACTTCATATAAACAGGAGACACGAGGAGGCAACAGCAACCTGTCCACTTTAAACTCTGGATTTAGGCCTTTGCTACTCAAATTGTGCCAGGAGAAACAGATTCAGTCACTTCAAAAGGGGGAAAAAAGGTAAAAGCAGTGAGCTCAGCTTGGAGCACTTTCCTCCACGGCAGGGAAATTGGTAAGAAGCTCTCCATCCTCTCCCTACATGAGAGTTCCAAAATTTATTACCAAAGTTTCAATTCTTGGAGCTGCTGCTGGTTTACACTGGAGACTCCTTAAAAAGGAGAAGGGAGGGAAATAAAGAAACTAAAGTGAGAATTATGCTCTTAGATATCATAATTGCTACCATCCTGATGTATATCAAATGTCACACTTCATTCTAGAATAAAAACTGAAGTCTCCTACTATCAGCATTACTTAATTTCTTCAGCATTTCCCTACAGCTGCAACATCTTTTAAATCATTAAGTAACTGAGGAATTGCTAGAAGAACTGTTCAAAAAAGTAAATCTCAGACTACCCTGGGAAACATTTGAAACAGCAATGATTCCTCCACCACTAAAGGAGATCCCACCCATGAGCAGCTCTAGTGTTATCCTTGGGACCCATACAGCAATTGCTGCTCCTATCTTTAGATGACAGAGCAGCTACATCACACCAAGTCCTAGGCTCAAACATGTGAAGCAATATGGAAGCAGACTGCCATGGTTTCTTTCACAAATAAAAGACAGCTGCAGAAGGACTATGGATTAAGTTAACTGTACAGTTGGGTCTCCTGAATAAAACAGCTGTTTTGCCTCATGAAATACCAATGAGCGAGGAACTGCCAGATTTCGTAAGGGGATCTTTGCTACATCTAAGTTAATTAGAGAATATGCAAAACTGGCATTTGTTCAGCCTTTCTACACAAAGTGGAGAATGCCCATTTTGCATTTTCCCACCCAGCTAATTCTAATGGTCTTTTTATTTTGACTGACAGGAGGAGAATTCTCCCAGTTATCCTTCAAAAATTATTTGCTGGCAGTAAGATAGGACTGAAGGACTGAGAAACACAACCATAAAGAAAAGCCTGCAGAAATGCACATTAAAGGCTTCTCTATAGAGCACAAGTTCAAACATGGTCTAATTTGCACCCATTTTACCTGAATTTCTAGTACAAAAGCCAAGGAACCCCCACTGTTATTCTACAGTGGCAACAGCAATCCATTGAGGATTTCATGGGCAGTGTATACTCAGAGACACAGACATTAAAGCTCAAGTCCCTCTTTGCTCCCTTCTTCACCATGTAAAGACAGCTCCAGGTCTGTGCAGTCCCTGCTGCATGCAGCCACGGTCTAGCAGCACAGGCACTGGTTACCAAAGATATTTCCTTGCACCATCTTGTGAGTCCTTGATTAAAAATAGTTAAATAAATCAAAAGCAGTGTAACAGACAGCTGAGCCAACCACTTTTGACTTGCCCCTGGGCTGGGCATGAGTTGCCTTTTTCTGACCCATCTTTTCATAACAGTTGCCAGGTTTTCACTAAAATTTCCTTACATAGGATTTGCCCATCAGAAGCTAAAATGAACACTCATACATGGAAAGAGCTACTCCTACCAAACTTGCCTGTTCAATCTCTACACAAAAACTTGTTTTAGCAAATAGACAGCTCAGCTCTCCCAAATTTAAAGTTTTGGGATGTGCTCAAGTCCAATAATTTTCAGGCCACAATTCTACAAGGATTCATCAAGTTGAATTTTATATCCCATAATTCATTCCAGTGACTATATTGGTATTGCAAAACAAGTCCACCACTATGCAAGTAATATGCTAATGTGTAAAACCTCATTTATCATAACACCAAAGCCTTGGTCCTATCAAACCTGTTATTGTGTCTGTGCAACAGCAAATTGAACACATTTTGGGATTTGAAGAACATCCTGACACACATTCTAAGGCTCCCAAGTGTTCATTCCCATCTGCAGCAATAAATTGAGTGCTATAACAAACTGAGTTTAAAACCCCCAAACTTATCTAAAAGACCACTGATGCCCAAGAAGACTTCTAAATGAAATGTTAAAGGTGTGAGATGTGAATAAGTCAGTTTTTTTCAGAGGAGCCACTGTTCCACTCAAACTCCTGATACCCTCATCCTCAGGATGTTCAATATAGAGAAAACCTGGGTTCTGACTCCAGTGCTCTGATTCACACCTGCCTTCCAGATCCTCCAAGTACCAAAAAAGAAGCCTAAGGCACACATTACTTGGGGGTATTTATTCAGACCAGCTCAGGATATGTTTCCATCATTAGGCAACATACATTCAGTAAAAAGTTAGATATGAAAGAGGGTGTCTAGACAACATGGATAAGGATGACTTCACCAGCAGTAATTAAGAGGAAGACATAAAAAAAGAGATGCTATAATCAGAGGGAGCAACTGAGACAGCAAAAAAGTAGCTCAAATGCTACCCTTATTTATACTAATAAATATGAACGTTATCTTGTGTTCCTCCAGGGACTGCTGCCATTTTGCTTCCTTTGCTATCTGTTTCTACAGCCTGGAGAGGAGCTGGGCTGTCATAGAATGGTCTGAGTTGGAAGGGACATCCTAAGGTCATCTAATCCAAGCCCCTCTGCAGTAAGCAGGACGTCCTCAACTAGATCAGGCTGCCCAGAGCCCTGTCAAGCCCTGCTTTGGATATCTCCAGGGATGGGGATCCAACTACCTCCCTGGGCAACCTGTTCCAGTGTTCCACCACTCTCATAGTAAAGAGCTTGTTTCTAACATCCATTCTAAACCTGCTCTTCTCCAGTTTGAAGCCTTATCCTGTCACTGCAGACCTTTGTAAACAGTCTCTCTACATCCTTCTTGTAGCCCCCCTTCAGGTACTGGAAGTCCAGCATTTCCAATCAAAGCCCTACATAAACAAACAGCAGATTTTATAAGGAATGTGCTGCTCTTTATCCTCAAAAACCTAAGAAGGTAGGTTTTTAACTGCAGCTAACTTCCATCTAAAGGGAGCAGCACCAGGTCAGCAAACAGAACAATCTTTATTTTTCTGACTTCTCTCTCCATGCTGCTTTCATATTACAGCAATGTTACATTCATCAAAGAGTTTGTGCCTTGAACATACTTTTAAGATTATCCATATTTTTTAGGGGTGGGTTGTTTTGGTTTTTTGTAAAGGAATTCTTTGTAAACAGAGCTGCTTCCTTTGAAGTAGGATTTGAAAACATTGATAGTGTTTATCCCAGAAGGGAAATAAACAAGAAGATGCATAATTAATGTATCAAAAATAATGAGTGTTATTGAGAGGGAGCTTTGGTTCTCTGCCTCTTGCCAGAAGAGTAAAGGTCACTCAACAAAATTGACTAGTGGTATACTAAAAGAGAGGAAAAAGGAAAACAACAGGCAAGGTAACATTAACTCTTTCCCCTTCACTCCTTGTTGTGAGGTAATTGATGTTTTTATGTTTGAAACCACGAGCTTTCGATGGCTTTTCTTTGCCATTATTTTTGGAGCTATTAGGTGGGACAATACTGCTCAGTCAGTTTCAAAGGGGCCTGAACAGGAAGCAGAGCCCTGTTTGAGGAATACATTTTTAGAAGAGCACTGCAGACAGATAAAAGTAAAAGCATCCTGAAAGCTATGGAAGTAGAGCTAAAGCAAGTGGGATGCTAGTAAAAAGCAGCAGTTAAGAAATTAAGAAGTGCTGACTCCTTTCCTCTCTTCAAATTCCAGGTTCTTTATTACAGCAATACCTTTTTTGGTGAAGCCTCTAAAAAGGAGTTCAGACTTCACACTACTTTTAAAGTGAGGTAAATTTTGTCACTTCAGACTGCAAGGTTCTGAAGTGTGAGAGCAGGTACAAGTATATGTTTAGCTGCACAGACAATGCACGTGTGCAGAACTGGAGAATAATTTTGGTTGGAAAAAAACATCAAGATTATGGAGTCCAACCATGCTCTAATTCTACCAAGGCTGAGTCCAACCCATGCCCCTCAGCACCACGTCCCTGCCTCTTTGAAATGCCTCCAGGGATGGGGCTTGGAGGCGTTCCTGTGTGACCCGTGCTAGATTATAGGGTCCTGCTCTGCCAGGGGGGTTTGGATTCGAAGTTCTCCAGAGGCCCCTTCCAACCCCCTAACATCCTGTGATCCTGTTTTCCCAAAGTTTCTCTTGAAGACAGAATATTGAACGCAGCAGACCTACCTTAGATCACATCTATTAATTTAATTCTTGGTTTCTTAGCACAAGGATACTCTAATGAGTATGTTCAATAACAACAACACTCTTTGTGCATACATTCAGCCTAGGATTACCTTCCAAACCCAGTTACTACAATTAAATCTCTCCTGACCTATGGCAAACATCAGCATGCACAGTCTCCAAACCTAATACATGCAAATGAATGCATTACAACTTAATAGGCAGCATGAGATTGTTAAAGATAACTTGGATGGCTTTGTCAGAGGCAATTTGTTAGCACAATAACTTGATTGTGTATTTGAGCTGTTAACAGTGGATTCACTCCACCTCATTGCAGACAACCAAGGATAATGCTTAATCTGCACGTATGACTGGCTCGTGGTGCTTCTGCAGCGGGTGAGAAGACAAAGCACAAGATAGCCACGTCCTGGATGGAAGGAAATGTATCCTCAAAATGCCAGCCCTTCTCTGCAGGGGAAGACTAAGTTGGCAGGTTAGGAAAGTAAATCAAAGAGCTCTAGAGTTTGTGGAATGAGTTCAGACCCCCACTTACAAATCTCACCCTCCCCAACTTGTTTCTCCAAGATGAAAACAAACCAAGACAACCAGAAGGCGGTTGCAGTGGCTACAAGCTTCTTCAGGGTGTAAATCTTTCTCTTGGACAAGCTCTTCAGATGGAGACCACCTCTCCTTCTGCTGGTTGAGGAACTGATTGCATAAACATCCCTCCTGTTCTTCAGCACAAACTCAGATGGTTTGGCTTGGATAACTAGCAAAACCTGATTAAACAAAGGGTTGATTTTGCACAGACGTTGCTGGACAGCACTTGGGCAATTTCTGCCACTACCTCACCTTTCTTCACATCCAACCTGGAATGCAAACAACCAACGTTTTGGGGGTGACACAGTCTCATTTCATTAATCATAGAATCAACCAGGTTGGAAAAGACCTCAGAGATCATCAAGTCCAACCTATTACCTAATACCTCCAGCCCACTACAGCTGTTTCCTGAAGGTTGTCTGACCCCAGGTAAAACCCTAGCACAAAGTCCTGCTCCTTCAAGGCAGACAGGACCTGCCCACGGATTAGAGGCATGCTGTGAACCGGCAGCACCTCTGTTAAGAGCTGTTAATAATTCATTATCACCATTTTATACCAGTCAGCCCCTGGAGAAGAGCAAATTAAAAATGCTGCTTGAAATATCACCCTTATCAGCAGTACTGGGAGGAGGGGGGGGGAGGAAACAAAATGCAACTCCTTTTCCCTATCACTGCGTGGAGACACACAGACAAACTGGCCGCCTTTAAAGGAAAACAGTTGCTGACATTTTACATTTCTGTTTTTACTTTATTTACAGAAGACTCTCTACTGGGAAATGACATTTTCCTTCAGCTAACAAAATGAAAAGATATAGAAAAATGGTAGAGCTGGCATTCACAGGAAATGCAGCCCAGAGAATTACAGGAGACAAATAACCACCTCTGTTTTCTGTAAATGACACAGAAATATGGATTAGAATTCGTACCCTTGTGGGATAGTTATGAATCTATTTGTGACCTCCAGAAGGCAAGACTAGAATCCTTTCTGTTAGCTACCTTTGTGGCACCAGTCAACAGCAACTCTCACAAAGAACATTTCTTGACATGACAGAGTGAAGTTGTAATTGTTTTGTGATGCTCTAACAAAAATATTGCATTGCAGAGCGAGGAATACACCCAAGGATGGATTTAGCATCAATACCAATGAATTCTTATCTCTTCTCTAGCAATTACCATCGATTTTCATTGTAAGCTAATGTCTAAATTACCACATGAATTTATTTATAGCCTTGACAATACAGGCAGAAAGACACAATAATGAACTCAAATGAAAGTAATGAAACCAAAAATGATGCAGGCAAACCGACTATATTCCACCCAGAAATAGGATATCATGCTCGCAGCATTCTGGGGTTAGGCAGCACAGTTTGACTAAAAATGCACATTTTTCACTCATGGCTTCTACAGGCTGTCAGCAGCTGTAGGAATACAGGCTCCACGTTGCCCATGATAGCTGACAACACAAGTGAAGGCAGCAGCTTTCCTCCTCTACCTGCTTGAGGAACCGCAATATCCTTTACCCACCGGAAAGGTTTACAAAGGCCTGGCAGAGAGAGATTAATTCGCTTCTCTAGGAAGCAAGCAGCAATGTTTGCATCCTTCCTTCTCCCTAAGCTGCAAATCCCTCGTATAATCAGGCTTGACTGGTGTTACTGGAGGCTCAAAGCAAAATAAATACAAAAATGAAGTTAACCCCCCCCACACACAGTTCAAAACAAGTGGGAGTATATTAATTATGGGTGGAAGTAGTACAGGATACAAGCAGGATCAGAGCCTGACCAGCAGCATGAAGTTCTCTTCCCACTCTACTCTGTCCTAGAGATGCTGCACCTGGAGTACTGTGTCCAGTTCTGGGCTCCCCGGCTCAGGAGGGACAGGGAAGTACTGGAGAGAGTTCAGGGGAGGCTACAAAGATGCTGAGGGGACTGGAGCATCTCTCAAACAGAGAGGCTGAGAGACCTGGGACTTTTAAGCCTGGAAAAGAGCAGCCTGAGAGGGGATCCTCTCAGTCCTCATCAACATTTAAAGGGTGGAGGTCATGAAGATGGGGCTGGGCTCTTCTCAGTGGCAGCAAGGACAAGGGGTAATGAGTAGGAACTGTAACACAGGAGGTTTCACTTGAACTTAACAAGAATCTTTACTTTAAGGGTGTGCTGGAGCACTGGACCAGGGCTACAACTGTGTCTTTGCTGAGGCATGAAGTCATAGAATCATTGAGGTTGGAAAAGACCTTTTTGATCATCAAGTCTACCTGTTAACCCAGCACTGCCAAGACCACCACTAAACTGTGTCCCTCAGCACCACATCTACAGGGCTGGCCAAGCCTTTTGGTGAAGATATTTTTCTTAATGTTCAAGCTAAACCTCCCCTGGCACAACTTAAGGAAGCTTCCTCTCATTTTGTTATTTGGGGAAAAGAGAAAAATGCCCACCTAACTATAATCTCTTTTCACATAGTTGTAGAGTGGGAAGGTCTCTCCCCAGCCTCTCTTTCTCCAGGCTGAACAACCCCAGTTCCCTCAGTTACTCACAGGACTTGTTCTCTTATGAAAAAGAGCTCCTCCAAGATATTTTCAAGTTGAATTCCTGCCCCCACCTCTCAAATCATCTCCAGAGTACTACAGAACCAAACTCCCAGGGGGGTGGCTTAGCTTTAGAAAAACCCAGAAACCAGAGACAATTATTTGCTAGAAAATTATTTTTGGTTGTAATTGTAGGGTGGGATTTTCTAAAGCTCTCATTGTCTGCCTAACTTTGCTCCCACTGACTAGGAATAGAAATTGACTGTGGTTTCCAGCAGGAGCAGAACTAGGCCAGCAAGAGAATCTGTGAAAAGCCAAGCTCACAGTCACGTATTTTGTAAGGATCTGCAGGAAACAGGTAGGGGCAGGGCAAGACACAGTGAATGTAAAGGGGGAAGGGAAAAAATAAAGCCACAGAAGTGCTCTAAAAGGCAGAAAAGTCAGCTTTACCATGTAAGCACTCCAGAGCTCAGTCTGCTCAGCACTTGCTAACTGCTGGTGCTTACACTAAGACATAACAGAAGAGAAATGCTCAGTTTTGATGTTGGAATTATGTTAGGATATGACCGGTAAAAGCAGAAACAAAGTCATGATGCTGTGGCAGTCAAAAGAAAACATATTTTAAGTTCATGGCTTCAAGTCCTCTATGTTCACACTACATTAAGGATTGGGAAAAAAATTTTGCCCAAGACCATGCTGACCCAGAACTGTCCAGCCAAGGTATGCAGCACAGACCCAGAGCAAGGAGCATCTTCTAGCACTGCTGAGGATTCAGTCAGGAGCCACGCCTGAGCCTCCCCTGTTTGCTCATAGCACGCAGTGCTTTGGGGCAGAACCAGTGTGAGCAAATCTGTTGGGTTCCATACAATCTAATTTAACAGCCAGCCTGAACACTGCATGGTTTCATTCTCTCCTTGCTGGTCTCAGACACCATGAAATAAGGAGGAGTCTATAGTCAGTGGCTGGGCAATATTCAGCATCAGTGCCTTGCTTGTTCTTACACCTCCTGCCAAGCCTTGCTTCTTTACGCCTCCTTTCAACTGCACTTTTACTAACTTCTAAATGCAGAGATGAACTTTTTGCCTATGGCTTCCTGCCACCCCTTCTTTCTTTCATCTTTTGAGCCCTGGCTTATTAGCCTTGTCTATCAGTACACCCAGAAGATGCTCTCATCAATGCACCTGACAGGCTGCTCCTAGCATGTCCTAAAGTACTATCAGCAATTAATTGCCTTGCTACTTACTCTGAGAGAATTTCAAGTTTCTCCTCTTTCCTTCAGCCTGTCAGTGTGAAGCATTCCCTGCCTTGCTTAGGCTGCTCTGCTGATTGATTCAGTGCAATAAGGAGAATTAAAAATGTTTGGGAGCTGAGTTACTGAAGAGTTCAGTAATTTCAGAACATGAGAAATCACCTACAGTCATTCTTAACAATTTTCTCTAAAGATGATCATTTCACCCAGAGCTGCTGCTGCTTTTAGTAAGATTACTTTTCTATTTTGGTGTGGATTTGTGCAGTGGTCCAGACACAAGTAGGGTTTCCCCTCTGTCAAAATTTTACTTTGGGGACCTCCAGCAAACCATTCCTTAGTGTGCAAAACCCCTGCTACCGATCAATTTGCCTTCTCACTTTCTGCCCTTCAGGCTCCAAGGAACATTTCCTGATAGGTGATGCCGGGTTAGTTACTTGAGAAGTGGAAGGTTCTGTCCACTTACAGGTGATCTGGGAAAGAGATACAGTGGGTTACCTGCTGCAGACCATGGCCAGAAGGGTGGCACACTGCCCACTCTGCTGTGCCCCATTTTCCAGCCTCAACAGAAGGATTTAATATATTTTTTTTCATTTTCATATGGACACTTCAGCATGTGGGCTTGGATTCTGTCTACAGCTTTTAACTCAAGAGGAGTTGCCAGCAAATACCTCACCATGCCACCCTCTCCATGGCTCCCAAAGTAACACAAGCCTTTCCCCGGCATCTGTGATGCCAATAAATAGGAAGCCTAGTGTGAGTAGGAGCATGAGTAATTCCTGCACATTGGCTTTTCTCTACCATGGCAAAAATCTCTCTAATCATCCAGATAAACACAATTCTCTTTGAGGTACAGTCCCTCAGCAGTGGATATGACATTAGGTTCCCCCCAGTTTCTTTCATAACCAGTCAGGATCAATTTGTGGTACCTGCCTCCTGCCTACAGTCTTTACTCCTTCCTCCCTCCCTGCAGGAACCCCAGTGGTTCAACACGTGTCACAGGAGGGACACCTGGCAGATCTGTAGGGTGCTGCTCACACAGATCCAGGGGGGCAGCAGTGATGGGCTAGGGCCCCTCACTAAAGGCAGCACCAGAGGGATTAGCCTTTTAGCTGTCAGGAGGAATACCGCCAGATCTGTGGGATTTTGTCAGCACTGCCTGTGGTCAGGCTTTGCCACAGAACCTGCTGCTCCAGGTACCAAATGCAGCTGACTGGAGCTCAGTCATTTGTGCATTTGTTGAAGACAGAAATATTAATGTCTTTCTAGGCAGGAGGTTCATTCTTTCATTTCACTTTTGTGGTAGAAATTCATCCCTTTGCCTGATTTATTACTGGGTAACCTCCTGAATGTCCAAGGATATCACTCACACCTCCCAGCACAGCCTTGAAGCCTTCAGCAATCCCTATTGATCCAATGCTAACTCCCCTGCATTCATAAGTCAACAGCAGCAGTGGGAACTATAGCTTGCAGCCCTTGCTGCAGAAACCCAGCTGTCAAAAGCCTGCTAGCACACAACTGCTTTCTCCAAGAATTGTTCATCTCCCTCCATGCCACCTGTGATGCCCTGAAGAGTCGAAAGCCAGCGTTGTTCATCTCAATACCCAAATCTCTACTGCTGCTGCTCCTCCTCGCAGAGGTTCACCACATAGCCCTGCATGCTCTGCAGAGCTGGATTCCCCTGGATAATGTGTCTTTTGGTATTTACATTTTTATTAGCAATAATTTAACACAGCAGTTCTGCTCACCCCAGAAGGCTTCAAAGCCACACACAGTGCCAATGAAAAGCTTCAGCTTCTGTACCAGAGCGACGGTCGGCCGCTAAAGATGTGCCTGACTATTACAGCCTTCAGCAGATGACAACCCTAATGATGGGGGTGGGGGGTGGAAATCTACCTGTACTGAGAGAGCCATGGAATCTAAATACCTTCATTATGCAGGTAGCACTCTGCTATTTCACCTTGCAGTGGAACATACTTCTGTGTTAAACTGAACAACTGATAATTAGCTTGCCTCAGAAAGGAGATGATGATGACACCTGCTGCCACACCTGACATGCACCACACTGAGGCAGTCCAGTGATGCTGTACTTCAGTTGCACATCTTGGCACGCAACTGAGACACCAAAGCTCTACAAATGTGTCACAGTAATCTTCAGTACCTCTTCATTGCTAACACTATTAACATAGAACCTTTATGAAAACCCCCTGTTCTTCATTAATCACACTGAGATGTCCATTAAAGGTTAATTCTAAAGGAATTTAATTATGCCAATCACTCCTTACTGATCATAGTTACCAACTTTCTCAGGCAATGCACCATTATAGAGCATTAAACCAATGCCTACTGCAAATCCTTCCCAAGCTCAAAATGACCAGCAAGTGGTCTGGAGCTACAAAGACACTTACCATCTGCCCAGTCATTTTTAACACCTTGATTAACATCAGGCACAAATCCGTCCTTGCCCTCTATTTGCCATATCTGCAGGAAAATCTGATTAATATTAATACCACAGTAGACTTGAAAGAGAGATAGATTGTACTTCAGTAGAGCCTTTCTGAGGGGGAACATCCAGCAAACACTTTTAGGCCCTTGTAATCAACATGAATGGCCATGGACAATGAGGACTTTATGTTCTCAGGAGGGGTTTGGAGCACAAGCCCTGTGAGGAGAGACTGAGGGAGCTGGGGTTGCTTAGCCTAGAGAAGAGGAGGCTCAGGGCAGACCTTATTGCGCTCTACAGCTACCTGAACAGATGGGGTGCTTGGTGCCATGGTTTAGTTGTTCAGGTGGGCTGGACACGATGATCTTGAAGGTCTCTTTCAACCTGCTGTATTGTATTGTAGCCAGGTGGGGGTCAGTCTTTTCTCCCTGGCAGCCAACACCAGAACAAGAGGACACAGTCTCAACCTGTGCCAGGGGACGTTTAGGCTGGATGTTAGGAAGAAGTTCTTCATAGAAAGAGAGATTGGCCATTGGAATGTGCTGCCCAGGGAGGTGGTGGAGTCAGCATCCCTGGGGGTGTTTAGGAAGATACTGGATGGGGTGCTTGGTGCCATGGTTTAGTTGATTAAATAGTGTGGGATGATAGGTTGGACTCGATCTCAAAGGTCTTTTCCAACCCGGTTAATTCTATTCTATCACATCACCTAACCACATATCTTCTACTACTTTGCCCTTTCCCCTCCTTTTTTTTTTTTATTACCAAATTACTGTTAGTAGGGGTGAAAAGACAATCCATCAGGAGATGGAGTTCAAGACTAATATGCCACATGTGTACATAATTCTGATTTCTTTCAGTTAATTTCTTCCTGCAGGTCAACAATGCAGACAACTGAGAAAGGACATGGCTCTCCCTAAGGCAAAGGACCCGGACTGCAGGGCTATTAACAAACTACTGGTAGAATAGTTACCCCCAGTTCATTTTGTCCATCCCTAGGCATGCTGTGATCTTGCAGAATAAAGGGACCCTTCTAGCTTTGCTGTTTTTTTCTGTACTTGCTGCATTCTCATTACACCAGTATGCATACAGGATCACAACTCCTCAGGTTCACAAGCCTTATTTTACTGCTTTGGGAGGTGTTCAACTTGCCACTTGGTGCCAGGAGAATCACCAACTGCAACACACACTCAAATATCCACCTGACATACTCTTAAGAGTAACAACAGCAGCAATTTATACCTGATTGAGTAACCAAGAGTACTGATCCATCACTGAAAGTCAGTTTATGATGCACAGCAGAAATGCAGATGGAAATTAGGATTCCTCATTAATAGCTTCATTTGTCAGACAAAGAACAAACTCTGCAAGCAAAATTCTCCTCTGGTAGTATTGATTTAGAAACGCAAACTTAACACAGGATTAGCTGCTCAAGGGTTTAACAGCGAACACACACAAAGAGGCAGTCAATAATGACAAAGAAAGGCCAATTTCTAAATCTTCTTCACTGCTTATTTCCAAACCCCTGCCTCTGAATGAAGATCTCAGCCTGCAGACCAGGCTGCTCACCTCCATGCTTTCCATATGCAATGCCATATTTCAGTTGCCTCTCCCTCCTGTCCCGTGATGTGTCAGGTAGAGATGCCATTGACTGTTCAGCACTTTTGACAACTAAAAGGGTACTGATGCCTGACTTTCTGGATTGTTATGGTTGAAGGAAGCCACTTCCTCCTCTCCCCTAAATTACTATTATGTAATTAATATTAACATTCACACCCTGATGGGGAGATCAATCAAAACTTAATAGATGATAGCTATTAAGCCAGGTATTGCCTTTACTGACAGCAGTGGATGCAAAAGGGAAGCCCTCCCAGTTCATGCAACCAAAGATGGTCTTTACATCCTCTCTACACACTTACAGGAACATATTTAACAACTTTCTGGGAAATTGTTTATATATTCCTTTAACTAGATAAAAAGTCTTTTTACTTCTTGGTCTCTGCTGTCACTTTCTGACCTTCCAGCAATCACAGAATCACCAAAGTTGAAAGAGACCTCAAAGATCACCAAGTGCAACCCATCACCACAAACCTCATGGTACCATGGCACCAAGTGCCACATCCAATCCCCTCTTGAACACCTCCAGGGATGGTGACTCCACCACCTCCTTGGGCAGCACATTCCAATGCCTAACAACTCTCTCTGGGAAGAACTTTCTCCTCACCTCCAGCCTAAACTTCCCCTGGCGCAGCTTGAGACTGCATCCTCTTGCCCTGGTGCTGGTTCCCTGGGAGAATGTTACAGTCTCCTCTTGTTCTGGTCACCTTCTTAGCTTGTGAGTCTATTGCTTTAGCTTCCTGCCCCGCCATGCACCCCAAGCTTTAGCTATTGTTCTGCAGCTGTGTCTTAACTTCTTCACTCTAGCCAGCTCAAGGCCTCACCATGATTTATGTCTAGAAGTCTAGAGGCTAATCTCTCTTAACTACTGAGAAAGTTTCTAACTAAGAAAAACAATTACAAAGTCTCCCTGCTTCAATACCACTTCCAGATCAGGCCTACTGTGTACAAGACTACAGAAGCAATACTTCTGTTTTGTTTTTCCTGAGCTAGGGAGTCCAAGAATGATGGGGAAAATGCCATTCTTAACAACCAGACCAAAACAAGAATTCATATGCAGTTGAAGAATTTCTCCTGTTTCTAACTGACGAGGAACCAGAGGTGCAGTTTAATGAGCAAGTTTTCCTTTCCCCCCATTAATCTTTTCTCTTATATTTTGCAAGCTCCTTCTCTGTCCAATACACTTGATCAGTCAGGATCACTGAGTCCTTGCAGTGACTGCAAATAAAGGGAGAGGGGAGTATCAATAACTGAGTCTGAAACCTGCAAAGTTAAATGAGCCATAAACACTGGATTGATATGTACCAACCCTTGAGTTCAACTTGAGGATAACATAGCACACAGGTTTCAATAAAACAAATGGCCTTGCAGGAAACAAGAAGAACAACATTCATTACTGTGATGATACAAACAAGTACAGGAGCAAGCACTGGATACACACCGCTGGTGTGGGCAGCACATCCCAAGGGACAAGTCTTAACAACCACTGCAAGGAAACACAAGTCATAATTTCTGTCTCCACAACCTAGCTCCTGTCTGACCTCAGGAGCATCACTTCAGTCTCAATTTCAAATGTAAACACCAAAACATCTAGAGAAGGGAGGCAAAACCCATCTCTTACACAGTAATCAAATCAATTCAGAGAAAGGTTTGGGGTTTTGCTTTAAATGAGGGGGACAGCTGAACCTGTGAGACATCTGATGTAGATGAGTGCAAGGGAGGGTGACAAACAGGAGCCACTTTGCATAGTGCTTGCCTTACACTTTGTGGAGAGTAGAAAAGAGCCACTAAGGTCAACTCTGCTTTCCCCTGACCACCATGGAGCTGTCAGATTTTCACTGGCTCTGTATTTGAGTCTACAGCGAGAAGGCTGAAACATCAGCCCTGTTTCCTGCCCATTCCTGTAGCTGTTTGCTAGCTGAAAGCTTAAAAATCCAATGACCTTTTATAGTTGCACAACAGCTCTGTTATCCTGCCAATATCTGCTCTCCCATAAACACCATGCTCATTAGCTGACATCAGGTGTGAGTGCCACGAAGGTGATGTAGCCAAGCTTTAAATGCTACCTGCATTGTCCTATGGATACTTATTCCACAGCTACTCCGTAATTAAAGGCTTTATCAAGCCCTTCAAGAAATTCAGTTACAAATAGAGTTAAAGAAATGTGAGTTGTTCTAAATTACTGTATTTTCACCCAGCAATTCAGCAGACTGCCAGAAAACACAGCCAAAAACCTCAAACACTTTTCAGACCAGGAAATGAGATTAGCAACAATCAGATCACACAACTACTATGTTATTTTCAGACACCATTCAAGGTACTGACCTAAACATCAATTACCTCCCTGCCTCACATGCATACAAATAAGTGTCTTGAATCCCACAACCTGGAAAACACAGCTGGTGATTCTGAGGGCTGAACAATAGGCTGTGTTCAAGAAAATCCTCCAGAAGGCACTTCCTTGAAGCAAAGCAGAATGAAGTCTGCAGTTACCACTCAACCACAGTGTTGCCACTCTGAGAGCTAAGAGACAGAGCTAAGCTCAGCCAATAATTCTGATATGTTATCTGAGTAACAGTTAAGGCCACTTCCTACCCTTTCATAGCTAATTCTTACCATTCTAAACATGGCTAAACCAAACCCACAGCAAATCAACCTGATGTAAGCATGAGATATCACATAATAAAGATGGATCACCGGAGGTCTACAAAGCTCTCCTCCACAAATCAACTCATTGCCCCAGCCCTTGAGCCTCAAAGTAGTGACAGCCAGGTTAAATGTGAGTGCTGAAGGATGCCAACAGACAGGTTAAAATGGAGCTATAATGTGCTTTCTTAAAGGCAGCCTTAGGAAGGGCAGCAAACTCAGTTATTTCAGTGAAGTTGCTCTACAGATTTAAAAGACTTCTTCATTTCTACACCCATTGACATTCATTTTTAGTGTAATTAAACTGCTCTCATGGATCAGTGAGCACAGATAAGGACTGAAAGTAGAATGAGATCGTTCACCAGCAATCTTTTTCCCCAAGTACATAACCAAATATTATTTGTTCGGCTGAAACACAAAATGCATCTAAAGGATCTCATTCTGTTCCAAACCCGAGAGACAGACAGAACATGTGACCTTCTGAGAGATGAGGATGTTCAGCTGCAGCATTCAGGAGCAAAGCAGACAGCTCTCATTTACTGCTAGGAGATTTAAAGCTAATTTCCACAAGTGAGGCTCCAACGAAGATACAAACCAAATAAAAATGGTTGCTGCTACAAGCAGGCCTGGAGCGGTAATATAATCGTAGAATCAATGAGGTTGGAAAACAAATAAACAAAAGCTTTAACAAAAAGATGCAGAAAGAAAACATGCAGAAAGAAAATTAGGGAGGCAAAAGCCCATTTAGAACTTAGACTGGCTCTCTGTGTGAAGGACACAAAAAGTCCTTCTATAAATATACTATCAATAGCAAGAGGAAGGGCAAGGACAACCTCCACTCCTTGGTTGACACGGAGGGGAAGGTTGTAACAAAGGATGAGGAAAAGGCAGAGGTACTTAACACCTTCTTTGCTTCAATCTATCCTAGCATGGTAGAACATCTTCCAGACGCTGCCTGCAGAGCTGGCGAAGGAACCAGGGAGCTGCATTAGTTTCCCGCTGCTCCAGGAGGTAGTTAGAGATCTTCTGAGCCGCTTGGACCCCCACAAGGCCATGGGACCAGATGGGATCCATCCTAGGGTGCTGAGAGAGCTGGCAGATGAGCTGGCCAAGCCGCTCTCCATCTTTTTCAGCAGTCCTGGCTCACTGGAGAGGTCCCAGAAGACTGGAAGCTGGCCAACGTGGTGCCCATCCACAAGAAGGGCCGGTTGGATGAGCCAGGGAATTATAGGCCTGTCAGCCTGACCTCAGTGCCAGGCAAGATTATGGAACAGGTCATCTTGAGTGCGATCATGCAGCACTTCCAGGATGGCCAAGGGATCAGGCCTAGCCAGCATGGCTTTAGGAAGGCAGGTCCTGCTTGACCAACCTGATCTCCTTCTATGATCAGGTGACCCGCCTGGTTGATGTGGGGAGGCCTGTGGATGTGGTCTACCTGACCTCAGCAAGGCCTTTGACACCGTCCCCCCACAGCAAACTCCTGGCCAAGCTGGCAGCCCATGGCGTGGATGGGAGCACACTGCGTTGGGTTAGGACTGGCTGGAGGGCCGAGCCCAGAGTGGTGGTTAATGGTGCCACATCCGGCTGGCGGCCAGTCACTAGTGGGTGTGCCCCAGGATCGGTGCTGGGCCCCATGCTCTTCAACATCTTTATTGATGATCTGGATGAGGGCATGAGTCCATCATCAGTAAATTTGCGGACGACACCAAGCTGGGGGCAGTAGTTGATCTGCTGGAGGGCAGAGGCTTTGCAGAGGGACCCGAACAGGCTGGACAGATGGGCAGAGTCCCACGGCATGAGATTTAACACATCCAAGTGCCGGGTTCTGCACATTGGCCACAACAACCCCATGCAGTGCTACAGGCTGGGGTCAGAGTGGTTTGGAGAGCGGCCAGGCAGAGAGGGACCTGGGGTTGCTGGTTGATT